>JAXDDW010000136.1:1137500-1162974 GCA_034670385.1 Hoplostethus mediterraneus | reverse complement strand
CCCAAAAACCCCCCCCCCCCCCCCGAAAAAAACTCCCCCCGGGTTTCAAAAACCCCTTTGGCCCCTTTTAAGCGGGTTGGGGAATTTGGGGTTTTAGGGAAAAGCCTTCTTTTTTTTTTTGCCGAAAAACCCCTTTTTTCCTTCTCCTCCCGTGGGTGACCGCTGGCAAAACCCCCCCCCGGGCCTTTGGGCCCGGGGGGGGGGGGGGGGGGGGGGGGGGGGGGGGGAGGGGGGGGGGGGGGCCCGGGTTCACCCCTTCTACCAGGGTTTAAAATTTGTTTGAAAACCCGGTTTGCTTTTTGTTTTGGTTTTTGGGGGATTTTTTTCTTCTTTTTTGGTTTTATTTTACGTTTTTTTTTTTTTGTTAAGATTCCTTTTTTTGTTTTTAAACCATTTCGGTTTTGGGGGTTTTAAATTTCCCCGCCGGGTTGGGGGGTCGGCTGGTTTTTGGAAATGGCCTTTTGGAATTGGGTCTTTTGGGTTGGATGGGGGATTTACCTAACCCCCCCGGGCGTGAAAAAATCCCCCCCCCGGAGGAGGGGGGGCAGGGGGGGGGGGGGGGGGGGGGGAAAAAGCCAAAGCAAGTACCTGGGGTTGCAAGGGACAAAGGGCAGTTGCTCTTTCCCCCTTCTCTCCTCCTCTTCCCCCTCCCCCCCCTTTTCTCTCTTTTCACCCTTTTTTTTATTTCTGTCACATCGGCGTACCTCCTTGGGGTTTGGTCCAGCTCCCGTTCCACCCCTCCTCAAAATGTGTTCAAGTAAACATTTCACGCTTTTATCCAAAAGGGGGAAAAGGGGGCAGCGGGGCAGGTTGTGAAAAAGGGAGAAAAAATGTCTGTGCCCAGGGCTTTTCCTTGAACGAACCGAGCCCTCTCTCCTCTCTTTTTTACCCCTTTTTTTCCCCTTTTTTCCATGCCGTTTTTTATCTCCTGAATAATGGATACGTGTGATGGAGGAGAGACATTTAGTAATTCTTTTTTCGTAAAAACGCTGGGGAGGACACCCCGGTGCGGGGAAGAAAAAAAAAAAAAAAACAAAGCAACCCCCGGGCTTTGTTTGAAAAGGTAAATGATTGGAGCTAGCGGAAATGGCGCCCCCGCGCGCAGCTTTTTACGTTTGACTCGTTTCGGTGCGCCACCGGGCCCCCCCGGGCCCCCCCCTTTTTTTTTTTTTTTGCCTCATAAAAAGTGGGTGACGCGTTTTCCCCCTTTTTGAAGAAAAAGAAGCAAAAGGGGGAAAATAAAAAGGAAAACATTTACAAAAGAGGGATCGTTTCCCATAACCACCGGCGGCCTTTGAACGCGCTCCACGGTGGTCCGCGACCACTGCGAGCAGAGGGGATGAATTCTGGGGGAAGACAGCCCCCCCCCCCCCCCCCCGACACACACACACACACACACAGGGGGGGGGGGGACATGTACAGGAAGTGATCTGAGGGTCTGCAACACTCTTCCCCTCCCTCCGGGGGGCTGTTAACATACTGCAGAGCTCTTTGGTGGTAGAGATGGTGTGTGTTGTTTATGGGTTATGGTTATGGTACTTTCTTTCCTCCTTTGTTCCTTTTCTTCCTTCTTTCTTTCTTTCTTTTACCCGAGTATCCCTTCCTCTCTACCTCTTTACCCACTGCCTTCCTCTTTCTACTCCCCCCCCCAGCCCCTGTTTTGTAGACGTACAGAGTCAGGTTAATGGTGTCTTGTAGCGTTACCCCGATACCACATGCTTCTCTAACCTAAAACACATGCCGCCCCGTCCCAGCCGTCCGGAGGGGGTTCAGCCGACTCCGAAGCCCGGCAGGAGCTCGACCGGGGCCTGCTGGCCCGGCTGCAGTTACGGTGATGTCAAATAGCCATGACATCATCACCATGCCTGTTGCTCTGTTGTCGGTTTTGCTGCAGGCACAAAAGGAAAGTAAGCTGCGACGGAGTAAAAAAAGACATAAATGCTTTACTTCCCCCCTTTAAAGTAACAATCTGTGACGTTTTCATGTAGATAAATGTCTGTTCTGCTTGATGTAACTCACGAGTGACTCGACCTCTGGCCAGTTCATGAAAGCTTTTACATTTGCTTTTCCAAACACCCCGGTGTCTGGGAGGTCTTGAGAAAAATCCCTCTGGAGACAGGAAGTGGGTTTTTTTTTTTTTTTTTTTTACATTTCCAGTTTTAGGAACAAATAGAAGAAGAACTGGGTAGGCAGCATGAGCGGCGATAGCCACCGTGGCTGAACAGACAAAGAAAAGACAGAAACTTCATCAACAGAAAATCCAAGGAGAAAGACGTCACAGTGCTGGACACACCGTTTGATTGACAGGTGATCTCTGGGATGTCATTTGTTGCATGTATGCATTCAGTTACGTTTCAAATGGACCATAATATATCAACAGAAGCCACATGGGAGCAGTCGTTTCCTTCAGTGTCCAAATTGTTTTGCACCCATTGCTGCGTTCTCACATTCTCACATGAACCCACCGAAGGTGAAACCACTCCAGGACTCAATAACTCTAACTCTAACCCTGACTAACCTGAACACATCCTTATGGTCCGTTGTGGTTAAATCCATTTTTGATCACGTTTGTTTCACATTCGCTCGTGGGACGCATTCGGAACCGCAAACAGCCCCTGGAAATATGCGGCAGCGAACAGTCTCAGGTTACCGTCATAGGCCTCTTGTGTCTCAAACCTTCTTGACATCCTGTTTATCACCTTGGCTGAAGGTGTGTTTCCCACCGGGGACACACGTTTTGGCAGCGACGTTTCTAATATCAAGTGTGGCTGTGCATTTGAGACAGACATAAACTCCAAGGAGAAAGACGACGTCACAGTTCTGGACACACTGTGTGATTGACTGCAGTGAGAAAACACCACAGCGGCGAGGCCACATTACCGCAGTAACACTAGAAAGGCCAATGGAAGTGAAAGCGGTGACATATAATTGCGATGTCTTTCTCCCACTGTGAAGTCCAACGACTCGCAGGAAGTCACGGAGGGACATTTTGAAAGATATTTCATTATAAAAAGTCAAAACAGCCAGTCAGTCGACTGCAGCGTGGCCCTTTACAGTAGTAATCACGCAGGTTTGTGACATGTTGCGATATGTTCACCCGCATCGCTCACGCAGGAGAAAAAGTTTGTGAAGCAACGAGAGACGCCAGCTCTCCCTAAGCCGTGCTTCTCGTCTCACCGAGCTTTCAACTGTTCGTCCAAAGGGAACACCGGCCTTAACCCGCACGGGGACTTTTCTGGTATCCGGTTATTTCTGGGCCTTCGAAATCGCACAACAATAAGACGTCTTATCAGAAACACGAGGACTCTCACGCCGACTCTCAAGCCCTGTGCAAGTACGTATGACAGGTAAACATCTGCAGCCGGGATGCGCACCATACAGTGTTTTGCGCTCGTGTAGATCCATGAAAATTGTTAAGACTCTTATCACAAAGGCGGGGGTCGGTTCATACTAGCCGAGGTTAAACCCACGGAGAAAAAAAAAGACCTCCATCTCAATAGCGCCTACTGAAATTACGTGGACGGATAAAAGAGAGTTTAGAGAAGGGACACTTTTTTTGGTGTCCCCCTTTTCCCTTTTCTTCTTAATCAGAGACTCTTTAAGTCGTTGGTTTGATCCAGCAACCCCCCCCCCCCCTCTCTCTCTCTCTCTCTCTCTCTTTGGTAAGCTCCTCTGTGTAAAATATCTCTGCGCCAGTAACACCACAAAGGCTTACTTATCTGGGCATTACCTATTAAAGGTTTAAACCCCCGCGCCTCTGATAAACACTGCCTATAAGGCTTTTATCTCCCCGCGGCCTTATCGCGCTCTTGAAGGTCCTTCTCCCGAGGCGCCGTAATTTGTTTAATTAAAGTGTCATTTTGGGAGGGAAATATAGCCACGGAGGAGTTACCGATGATGTTACTGTGGAGGGCTTCTCTCTCTCTCTCTCTCTCTCTCTCTCTCCAGTCTTTAGCCGTGGCTTAGGTTTAGATTAAGTCACTGCTGTATTTGTTGAAGTTGTTTTTGTATGATTTTCAAACTGTGTTGCGTTTTTTTTTTTTTTTTCCGGCGAGGAACCAGAGAAAGACAAGAGCATCAAATCTTAGCTGGAGAGCCTCTTTTTTTTTTTTTTTTTTGGGGCTCCTATCTAAACGGAAAGCCCTGAGAGGATTGGCTTTCAGGCCTCGGAGCTTTGTTGTTGTCAGCACTTTGGGCGATTTGCGCGTGATTTCATTAGGAGCCAAAATAACAGTCCGATAAAGAGGAAAACAGCCCTATGCAGAGTGCTATGCCGCGTTCGCCGGTGCAAGCGCTCTTAACGGTTGCAATCACTCTTCCGTACCCTCACACATCCGCACGCCGCCTCGCCGCGGCACATATAAGCATTTAATCATTTTGCATGACACGCAAGACAAATACCGCTTTGTCTTTTGTCTGTCAGTAAACACGGAGAGGCCGGCCGTCCTTGATGCGAGTCCTTCACTAGATGTAGATGCAGTATCAAAAACAGGTGGAGAGAGGCGCCATCGATACCTGGGGTAAGATATTGGCTTTTTATTAAAACTCACTCCACCTCTGATACGAGGCACATGATGCTGTTTGCAGTTTGAAGTGTTTGCAGTGGTTCTCTGTGGGAAGCCCTTAACCTGAATATCGTCTGTCAACAGCTTCAGTCCAGTATTGGTAATATCAGTATCGGTGTTTAGTCAGTCGAGCCCTGACCGACGCCTCATCCTGTCTAGATAGACCTGATAGAAGTACTGAGGTCAGTTTCCTAATAACGTCCTCCTCTGTCCTCCTGTGTTTTTTTCTTTTTTTCCCCGTTTGGCCTTTCGTTGGGGAACAAATGTACCGCGTGGGTGACAACAACAACTTCAGCTGTGTTGGCACATCCTCCGGCGAATGCGATGACAGGGCGCAAGACTGAAAGATTTATGTACCGCTGCACACGCAGACACAGCGGTAAGCCGGTTTCAAGCGGGAAAAGAGAAAAGCAAAAAAAAGCGAGAGAGAAAAAAAAAAAAAAAAAAGGAGATACAGCGAGATCAAATGGCGGCGCGTGATAAGGCATGAAAAACGACTTACCGGGCTCGTAAATTAATGGCAGAGAGAGGAAGGTTGTCATTATCCACACAGGGGCCCCGGGACAGAAAGGTGTGGCGCCCAGATGGTAGGGGAGAGATAGCCGGGGCCAAGTTTGAGTAATTGATGACTTAAAAATAAACCGCCAGCGTTCATCTTGGGAGGGATGGAAGAAGGATTGCCCCAACAACACAAACACGCAGCATCCAGGTCAAGAGCATTGCCGGGAATTTCTGCTTTTTAAGCACGAAGAGTTGGAGGTGCGAGAGGTGGGAAGGAAACAGGGGCAAGAAGGAGACTTACTTTTCGAAGGCCGTGCACAATATTTATCACAGATGCACTGCTAAAAATGTCCATCTTAACAAACCATTTAATGAAATGTAGAGCCTTAAGGCCGAATCCCAATTCACCCCTTAGCCCTTCCCCTCCGTTTTGCGTGTTCACGTGAAGGGGTAGGGGTGTCCCAATTCTCTTGGGATGGAGGGGTAGGGTGAAGTGTGAGGGCTACATGGCCCTCCAAACGGAGATTTTTCAGGGGTACACTACAAACCAAGGGCTAGGAGAAATCTCCCAGAATGACCTGCAAATCAACTGGAAGATCATGGGGAACGCTACACTACCATCAAAGTGAACCACAGATGTAGTATTTTCTTCGTTAATAAAGATTTAAAAAATATTCTAACCGTGGTATTATCTTAGTTTAATGTCATTTCAATGTATTATAGACCGTTTCTTTATAACAAGCATAACAAAAAATCGCTAATATGCCGATGTCTCTACTTCGCTAGTTAACGTTACAACATTGTTTTTAGGCTGATTTGTGCATGACAGTTCCGGATTTTGACATATTTCCATGTCGCATTTCTCCCCTTTGATGGCATATGACGCCCGAAATATAACTAAAGTCCATCAGCGAAGTTGCTGGACTGGCAGGGTTGCTGGACAGTGCAGACTGGCAGGGTAACGTTAGGAGCGGCTTGCTAGACTACAGAGCACCACTAACGCTATTTTGTCATGAAGTGGTCTGGTAATGAAGCAGTGGTCGTTTTGATCGATTTGTTTGATCGATTAGTAGCGTGAAACGTATAAATTGTGAACGAATCGCGAGCGTCCATGCTTTTCTATCTCCATCAGATGAACGGCAAATGTCACTGTGATAATACCATTATTGCCATAGTAATCTCCGATAACAAACTCGTCCCATCTGTTTATGTATACGTCATCGATGACGTATCAGGGTCTTGAAGGGTTGTCCCATTTCTTAGGGAGAGATTTCTACCACTACCCCTTGTGACTCTGTTCCGAGGGCCAAGCCGAAGGGCGAGGGAGCCCTCGAAAATGAGCTGTAGGGGTAAAAATGAGAATTGGGTTTTGGCCTAAGGGTACAATCACACCTACACTCAACAGTTTTATCTCGAGAATTACCTCACCTTGATTTTTACTTTTCAAAATAAGATGCTGTTGCTGTTAAACTACAGTATAGCGCATGGCATCAGTATCGCTACTGTATTCCAAGAGACATGGATCACAGTGGAAGTGTAGTTCCGGGAAATTTTAGCTGGAGTTCCAGCAGATGTGTTTATCATTTTCATATTGAGTCGGATTGAGACCAGACCCAGATGAGAGAGAGGCAGCGAGACAAAAAGCAGAACGGGAGGTTTCCGCTGTCAGCATTTAGGGACGCTTGCATCCCTATCTAGTTCCC
Source organism: Hoplostethus mediterraneus (assembly GCA_034670385.1). NCBI lineage: Eukaryota > Metazoa > Chordata > Actinopteri > Trachichthyiformes > Trachichthyidae > Hoplostethus > Hoplostethus mediterraneus. Next base: position 1,156,205 of record JAXDDW010000136.1, on the reverse strand, counting down.
TCTCTCCTTCTTCTCTCTCTCTCTACTTCCCTTGTTCTTCTAGCAGCTGGCTGTCTGGCAGCAGGTGTTGTTGGCTGTTGCCTTTTGGGGATTCGTACCTGCAACCTGTCTGATGTGGGGGGAAATGTTTGTACGGTGCAGCACAGTGTTTCCCCAGAATCTCAAAAATACTCTGTTAGATATCTCCAATCTGTGATGTTCAATTCCAGGAGTTATTTTGTGCACTGCAGTTAGTGATTTACTACGTTTCCCATAATGCCTTTAGACAACCCCCAGAAAAGGGTCATCACCCTGATGCTTTCAATCAAAGGGGGGTGTATTGGACATATAGCTAGCCAACTAGTTTGTGAACATCGGGGTGCGGCCCACCCATTACTCAAAACACAACATGTCTTGCAGCTGCATTGCATTCTGGTCTATCTTGGCTACTGTCAGTGGAAAAATTGGTGTCTCCTCCTCTTCTCAGATGGATTTCTCCCTGTATGAGTGTTGAACGTTGGTCTAGAAAGAAGCTCCTTGCTCTTTGATTCTGTGATGCAGTAAAATATCAGGTTGAAAATGAGATTCTGTTAATACAAAACTGTGAACATCTAAAGTGGAGGGGTAAATATAACGAAGCAGATCTGTGTAAGTGTAAAAGCTGTCTGTCTTCCCTGTGATTGGCTCCCTGCGAGACATGTTTTTAAAGCCCTGACGCGTTATTAATAAAACAAACTCTAATAGAAATATCATTGGGCTTATTTTTCAATCACGCCCAGCATCGCGGCAATCCGCAAAGCGTGACATTAATTAAAGATTGATGGTCGGGCCGTTCGTCTGAGCCGCTGTTGATCCGGTAATTAAAATGACAAAAAAAAAAAAAAAGATTTATTTATAGAAATTTGCCCAAACTTGTTTCATTTCCTCGTCAGCGGCGCTTGATTTTCTGTCTTTTTAATGAAAGGGGAAAGGGAAGCGCGTCCGTGTGTTATTTCATCTCCCTCCCCCCCACCGCTTCTCCCTGCAGTGATTGGTGGACGGCGCCCTCGCGGGTTCGAGCCAGCCAGGCAGAGCTTCTCCTCTCTCGCGCTAAGCAGGCGCTGCTCAATCAAACTTTTTCAAAAGGCGGAAAAACAAGCGAAAGTTTCAATGACCTTAGTTCAGCAGTAATTCAGAAAAAGAGAAGCAAATACAAACCAAATAGCTTTGCATTTTTATTTCGGTGAAGTAATTATGTAGTCTCTTGGAGTTCGACACGGCCTCTAATGAGTTCTCCCAGGACCTCGCTTTTTATTTGTTTGTTTGTTATTTTTAAGCTTGATTAAGTCCCCTTGTATTTAGCTAGCACAATCAAACCAGAGGGGAGGGAGATTAACTGTGTACATTTCTCCAACATCTTTAAGGAGGTGTGAGCATGCTGCTTTGTCTTTGCACCGCAGGGCCTCGTGCTCCGGTTTCCCACCCGCTCCCCTGGATGAAACATATATAAAGATGACACAAAAGTACACACACACAGTTGTAATGGTATTAGTATTTAGGGTGTTTAGGGTATTTAGGGTTTACAGGCTGACCCTCCCCACCTATTCAGCAGTGGGGGAAACTTTGGGACACATTACCACCTTTTAAATGAGTTAATTTGCAAGTGAACAGTTAAATGAAGAAATAAAATGTGCAAAGAAAATAAAATTTCATTGCAGTTTTTTTACGGGCTGTTTTTATGTAACTGCGGTCAGAGAGCAACTTCCATCATTTTTAATAAAACGCCGATATCGGCCCGGTGTATCGGTCTCACCTCGTCATCAGCGCCGCTCAGATTCGTATTAGCATGGGGAAGAAAAAAAAAAAAAACGCGGGCGTGCTGCAAACACAATGCATCACAGCTGCAGCAACGCGACAAAAAAAAGTACATCAGATTTCTATGTTTAGATTATGTTTTTGGGGAGCCGCGGTCGATTTCAAACTTCCAGTGATAGCTCCATTAAAACAAACCAAAAAAAAAGGCGGCGGCGGCGGGCGGCGGCAGCATGAGTAACAACGCTACCGCCGTCACAGCCCCGTTGTTAAGTCTCTACAGTATACAAACCGATGAATCAGAGGCGGAAAGATCTCGACAAAGTGGATTAATGACACGCGCGCTCCATTTGTAAATTCCCTACCGGCGGTGTAAACAGCCCTATACCACCCGTATCTGGCCCTTATACTTCTACATGGCAAGCAGCCCAATGCCGCTGCCCGCCGGTACAATGCATTTCCATGAGGAACTACTAGATACAGGCTCTGGCACCGGCTTAGCAACCAAAAGTAAGAGGATGGAGGGGGAAAAAAAGATGTATTAAATGATTATAATGACTGATGATATTACCTATTTCTAAAAAATGACTTCAATAGCGTAATGGTCAAATGGCGGGTGAGGATGACAGAATTATTAAAAGAGAAAGAATTGAGTAATTCCTGCACATTTATCAGTCTGCACATCACAGCTTCACACTCGGTTAATATATATTGTAAATCTCGCCGATCCCGAGGAGGTCCTTTTTTTATTTTTTATATTTCTTTATATTTTTATCCTATTAAGTCGCAGCCTCAGGAGCACGAGTTAATTTCAAGATTTCAAGTTGGCAACAAAAAAGAAAGGGGAGGGGTGCGGATGATTTTTAATCTTCCTTTAAGACGTGGACAATGCGACTGGCCTGCTCTGCACTGACCGCGGTTGCCTGGTAAATGGGATCTCAGCCGCAGCATCTTCCCCCTTCACAGACATGATAAATACATTATATGCTTCATGATGAATGCTTTTTATAAAGTGTGCTTGCGATAAGATTCCACTATTCATATTTTTCTATCATGTTAATGCGTGGAGATAAAGCGCTGCATCCGGTGTGCTGCTTGGGCCAGCGGGCCGGCCATCGCTCTCTGTCTCCGAACAGAGGGAGGTCTGAGAGGGGGAGACAGGTAAGCACGGGTCTGCCTTTATGTTGGGCTGCAGTCTGGTACTAGTACTACTACTGGTACTACTACTGGTACTGGTAATACTACTACTACCCCTACTACCACTACTGCTCTCTCTCTCTGGCTGAACAGAGGGAGGTCTGTGAGGGGGAGACATCAGGTAAGCACGGGTCTGCCTTTATGTTAGGCTGCAGTCTGGTACTAGTACTACTACTGGTACTACTACTGGTATTGGTACTACCACTACTACCACTATTACCACTACTGCTCTCTCTCTCTGGCTGAACAGAGGGAGGTCTGTGAGGGGGAGACATCAGGTAAGCATTGGTCTGCCTTTATGTTGGGCTGCAGTCTGGTACTAGTACTACTACTGGTACTACTGCTACAACTAATATCCCCTACTGGTACTTTCGGTACTACTACTACTACTGCTGGTACTACTATTACTATTGGTACTACTACTACTACCACCACCACCGGTACCTCTTCTACTACTACTTCTACTTTTACTACTACTGCTGCTGCTGCTACTACCACTCCTACTCCTACTTCTACTACTACCACCACTACCACTACTAGTACTGCTAAAACTACTACTCCCAGCAAACATGCCCACACTATCCCAACGTTGCCATTGGGAATTGCACATCAACGCACCACTGGCCCAGCGGCATTGGCCAAGCAGCCCAAACCCCATCTGCCCTTTTCTGCCCAATAATAACTCTGATGATTAGAAACCAAACGCAAGTTCTTGTCTGGTAAATTAATGATCCACACTAAATGTCTCGTCCCTTATGATTCACAGGGAGATGTGTGTTGTCATTTTGAGTCAAAGAGGCAGAACATTGTTTTCTAATACAACTAAAACCATTTTAAACTCCTGAACTTGAAGCAGTGCCATGCTTTAACCCGAAGGTCTTCAGTTCATGCAGCTAGCTAATGACGTTTTACCACTGAGGGGAGCAGCTGAGGATGAGGAAAGGTTCTGTTGACATCCTGAAAAACACTGGAAAACTACTGGAGACATCATATGGAGATGAAGACGACATCACGTCTGCCTGCTCTAATACATTACAGATGAAACTCCTAACCGTACGGTTCAGATTCTGAAAGGTAATATTTATTAATTTCCTACCTTAAAAGTACACAATTTTGCATGCATTTTTTCCCCCCAGGTGATTTTCACCGAAGGCTATTGCTTTGTTTAGTTAATACGGACGCGTCTGACTACATTTAGTATTGACATCAACGCTAAAACGGCCACTGAGAGTGAGTCGGTCACACACCTGTCTCACGCTCTACCCAGGCCCCACCCCTTTCCTGAACTAAGCAGAGTATTTTCTGTTGTTGTGAACGCATCCCAAACGGACATTCTGGGACGGACAAGGGAAACCCTGGTGAAAGAGCAGACCTGATCCTCTACTAATATCTGAGGTGATGTCTGAAAGAGGCTTTAGATTTAGGACATGTTTCCCTTCTGTCTATGGAAACTCACAGTGTGTTTGAGCTTCTAATACTTTAATACTACTACTACTACTACTACTACAACTATCACTACTACGACTACTGCTACTACTTCTACTATTACGGCCCTAGTCCTTTCTGAGTTAACATGTTCTTCCTGTGTTTCCTCCCATAGTCCACAGACGCAAGTCAGATGAATTGAAGACTCTAAATGCCCATTGGTATGAATGTGAGTGTGTTTGTATGTATGTATGTGTGTGTGTGTGTGTGTGTGCCCCATTTTCCCTTGCTGTTCCTATTAAATGTTTTTTTTTTCCTTCACGTTTTCCCTTTATAGACTTTGGCGCTGAGTGGGAGACAGAAAAGACTTTTCCTTTCCAGCAGAAGATTGAGGAGAAGGAGGCGTGGAGGGAATCGGGGTGTCGGGTTTCTTTATCTCGCTCCGCCACGCCGGGTTACGACTGCGTTTTACTGGTCCCTGGTAGAAACACTGGCAGATGTGTGCCGTAAACAACAAAAAAAAAAGATGTGCACATCGGCACGCACACACACACACACACACACACACACACATTTTCCCACACCCGGCTGGCGAGTAGGCACAGATGTATGCATGTGTCACATGAGCCCCATAACATCACCTCGTTCGGTACCACCATACGGTGCACTAGGCCCAGTCTCTCTCTCTCTCTCTCTCTCTCTCTTTCTCTCTCTCTTTTCAATCTTTCTCTTTATCCATCCCTCTCTTTCTCACGTCTAAGCGTGGCTCCATGAAGCCTCTCCCGTCATCCCGCTAGCCTTACAGGTGTCTTGGGTCCAATTAGCCCTCCAAACACCCCGCAGTCAGCACAGGATGCACAGCCCAGCACCGATAACGTAGTCTACACTGCGGATGCTTCCATATGCATTAGTCTGAGGGGGGCGATCGGCCGGCGCTACACGGAGCATTTGAAACGATAAGGTGGACGAAATACTTTGACGAAATACTTTTTTGTGCCATTTCATTTGTCAGTGAATTGACAAAATAGCCCCGACTCTGCGCGGCTTATTGGTATAAAGCTTCCTCTTTGGACAATTTTGCAAGTGAGCTTGACTTTCATGGTGCTCTTGTCCAGGACAAATTGAGAGATATTACTCCAGCCAGGCCCTTAGAGATTGTAACCGGGTGAATTAAATGGCCTAATTGCCATTGTTGCCTAGGAACCTTTAAATTTCTAAATTATTATCTAGCATCCTCATCAGTCAATATTATGACACGATGAATAATTTAATTTGGCTTTCTCTGTTTTCCCTCTAAAAATCAATGACGCCCGCCACGACGTTTGAGCAATTTTTAGCTTTTATTTGTCCTCTAAAACTGTCTTGCGCTAAATGATACTGACCCTTTGAATCTTTTAACAGCGCAATCAATAAAGCATGTTTATGCGCAGCTTGCAAAACCATCAGTTTGGGACTTTTGAAAAAATATGCCAGCGGCTGCAGCTTGCTAAGTGCAGAGCGCTAGCACTAAATCTTGGGAGTTAAAGTTTTACTGGAGCGTTATGGGTAAAAATGCCTTGTCAGCCATCTGCCACCTCCTCTCCCGGCAGCCATATTTTCCGGGCCTGCTCAACTCCTGGGAGAGGAACGCTGCATCGCCACCCAGGGCCGGCCGCCACTATTACAGCCCAGCACGGGGAACTGAGGAGTAACCAGACAGACAGACAGACAGACAGAAAGTACAGCTGACACAGAGGTAGAATTACAGAGAGGAGAGGACTGACGAAGACAGTCTGGGTGTGGTGGTGTAGACGTTAAGAGGGAGGCGAAGAGACGGGGAAAGGTGGTCCGTGTGTTTGGCTAATATACCGGCAAGCTACCGTCTGGAATATGATGCAGTGTTTTTAATGAAACCTGCCTCAAAAGAACCCCCCCCCCCAACCATCGGATACCCCTTACACTGCCAGATCCCATCGATCTGCGATGTTCAAAGCATTCCAGGACTTTATTTTGTGATGAAGAGTTGGAATTTTCTTTTGAGCTGCCTCGTCTACTTTTGATTTTCTACACCCTTTACTCAAAACGCAGCATGTCTGCATTGCATTCTGGTCTATCAAGGCTTTTGGAGAAATTGGTGTCTCTTTCTCTTCTCTTCTTCTTGACTTTACTGATTTTCTTTTATTTACTGTTGATGTTTTAGATCTCTGAAGCATGTTCTGCTATTAAACCAACGTGATGTCGTTCACGTTTGGCCATTTATTCACAGGAAAATGGAAAATGGACAGAAATGCAAGGCCAATAGCTGTTTTAACATTGTTGAAGTGTTTTACGGTGTTTTCCCCGTAAGGAACTGCTAACCCAAAGGAAAGTATTTACTATTACATGACGGTCTGAATGTTCTTTTAGAGGCTTTCCCACCAAGAAGACAATTCTGTATCCCGCAAATGTTTTGGAATTATTTGGCATGAAAATGGTAAACATTTTATGATTTTGAATCCTGACACAAAGATTTGGCATCTTCAAAAATATCTGTATCGACCTTGAAAAACCTGTAACAGTCGATATGTTCACGCAAATACATGAGTAAACACATGCAGGAGTCTGTCAGTGCATGTGTGTACGCAGTCAGGATTTGGTGAGAAAGAGAGAGAGAGAAAGAGAGAGAGAGAGAGAGAGATAAACGCAGAGGCTTCCAGCTAGCGGGACCGTCTCTCGTCCCTTCCCCGGGTCATGTAATGAACGGTGGCGGCGACCCCGTCATCTTGACGAGACTGGCAGCTTAATGTGTTGCAGGGCCGCCGTGGAAGCGAAGGTATATAAATAAATAAGAGAGAGCCACACCGGGGGCCCTGCGGTCCACCGGGCCTCACTAACCGCTAATCATGGCTGATTAATCAGGCCGTAATTCCACTGAACCAAAAAGGGTTTGCCAGTCAATTGTGCAGAATTAGCCCTTCCTCACGTGTCCCGTCACGCTCGGCGGCGGCAGGGCGGTAGATCACATCCCAGTCCTGGCACATGCAGGACATTGGGGGGCAGATGCGTCCCGGCGGCGCTCTCGTTCGGTTGTTCCTCCGGGGAACAAGGAGATGTAAACTGCGTCTTCTGTGGTTTCCGTTTTGTTTTTCTTCTTTTTTCGTCTTTGAACAGAACGGTCCATGTGTTTCCAGCTCGACGCGCTCGCTCCCCTTTTTCAAACACGCCGATAAACAGCGGCGATCTGTCAGGAGTTGGCCCGGACCGAACTTGTGATTCAGATCGGAAAGCGGTCCTGTCATAAGAAGAGCCTCCACACTTTAGAAGAAGTCTAATCTCATATTCAGTGATACATCTGGTTTTGGTAATACTTCAAATAAATAATTCCACTTCAGTTTCACTTGTTTGGGGAATTTTCTTGAAACAAGCGTCAATATCTTGAAACAACGTGTCAAGATGTCAAGTGAAATGATCAAAATGAAACTTTCTCACCCTCTTAGTAAAATAACATGATGACTCAATACCAGACTTCTTGATCACCCTTGACTTCAACAGAAAGGACTCAGATATTTATGTGTCCATTTTCCATTTATCTTGTAAGTGTGTGTGTGTGTGGGTGTGTGTGGGTGGGACAGTTCGTGGGGGGTGGTGGCATGCAGTTCGGGGTCCCACTGAGGCTATTGAGCTATTGACTCACCCTTCCAGCACTTATGTGTGTGTGCGTGTGTGTGTGCGTGTGTGTGCGTGTGTGTGTGTGTGTGTGTGTTTGCATGTGCATTTACCGTCCATGAATTACCCCGAGGAAGCGAGACCCACCCAGTACATCAGCACCGACACAAAACATGCCCTCCCACCCCCCTCCGCCCTATATCCCACAATCCTCTCTGCAGACCCCCCCCCCGCCAACCCACTAAACCCACCCACACACACATACACACACACACACACACCACCCCAGCCTAGCACAGTGAATTAGAGAGCTAAGCACTCATAAATCACCAGGCCCGCTGATCTTTCCTCTTCCTGGAGACAGACAGACAGACACAGACATGGGTCAGAGGGGGGGGGGGGCAAGTTGGTCTATAGGGAAGGGAGGGGAGGCAGAAAAAGGGGGTGCTTATAAATCTTCTCTGGGTGATGTAGAGCTTGTACATAGCGGCGTTAGGATCCAGAGCGAGAGTGGGAAAGCACCTCTAACACACTGTGTTTATACAGGAGAGCAGGAAGCAGCGGCCACGTTTACACTGCCGGTTCAATACTGACATTTAGACGTTTTCACCATTCTGCAAAGTGACGCCTCCCATAATACTCTGGTTTGGTTTGCATGCGACACGAGCTACGTCGCCGCTTCACGTGGAGAACTCGATCCCACTTGAAGAAATGCGGTGACGGTGTCTACATGTTCTGTCTGGTCTCAGAGTGATAAGAGCTCAATCACATGATCATAGTCAGAGTGTGGTGTTTACATGCCTCACTCACATCCTAATCTCTGTACAATCACTTCTTTTTTTTTTATCTTCAGTCTTCAGTGTGAATCTGGACTATGGATTTACTCCAAGTAACATCAAAGTGCAGATTTCTGTCTTGATCCCCAAAGCAATACCTAACAAAACCCGTCTAGACCCAGCGTCTCTGCTGCTACACAGCCAGGCGAGTGTGTGTGTGTGTGTGTGTGTGTGTGTGTGTGTGTGTACATTAGGTGTGTGTGTTGGGATGGAGGTGGGGGGGGAGGTGAAAAGCCACAGCTTCTTAACCACTTCATGCTTCCTGTTTTTTTGTGTCTTGAGTCGTAAATCCCAACGCTACATCATGTTCATAGTATGCTTTGAAATAAAAAAAGGTCAACGCATGAACAGAAACTAGTTTTTTTTGGAGAAGCAACACTGACATGGAGGGTTTTAAACAACTGGAACACTGCTTTTTTCCCTGTGAATTACCATGTGACCCAAAATAACCTGGAATCTGGAAACAAATGAATACACGCTTTTTTTGCCGACTGGCATATTGATGTTGCATTGATGAGCAATACACAAACAGGCAGAGCTGTAAACTGGTATTCTGACCACGGGGCAAAAGAGCACAGAGATTGAGATTAGTTTAAAGGGAGGTTAGAAAAACAACCGGAGAACTTCACCTCTTTTGAATTTCTCAACAAATCACTTATTTCGCTGTTATTCATTTTGCTTTTGCAACAGATGTTTTTGTGACCTTCATAGAAAAGAACTTATTCTAGGCATATGTGCATTTGGTATGGTTATAATGGTAAAAAAAAATGGGTTTGAAATGCCAAAACACACCACATATCCACGGTTAAGATGCCGTGTGTACCAAACACCTTGTCTCTAGGAGGTGGGGAACCACTAGTCATGGCCATCACTGCTGCTGTGATTGAAAAGCTGTTTGAAAATGGAGCGCTTTTTTGATAAAAGTTCAAATCTGCAGAACGCGCTGGGCAATAAAACACGCTCTGTCTCACACGCACAGCCGAGTGTCTTTTGATATTAAAAACACAGAGAGAAGAAGCCGTCGCTGCCAAAACGTGTCCCCGGTGGGAACACACCTTCAGCCAAGGTGATAAACAGGATGTCAAGACGGTTTGAGACACAAGAGGCCTATGACGGTAACCTGAGACTGTTCGCTGCCGCATATTTCCGGGGCTGTTTGCGGTTCCGAATGCGTCCCACGAGCGAAAGTATGTGATCAAAAATGGATTTAACCACAACAGTCCATAAGGATGTGTTCAGGTTAATCAGGTTAGAGCAGTTATTGAGTCCTGGAGTGGTTTCACCTTTGTTGGGTTCATGTGAGAACACCGCAATGGGTGCAAAACAATGAAGACAATGAAGGAAACGACTGCTCCCACGTGGCTTCTGGTGATATATTATAGTCCATCTGAAATGTAACTGAATGCATCAATGCAACAAATGACATAATGCTTTTCCCAGAGATCACCTGTCAATCAAACGGTGTGTCCAGCACTGTGACGTCTTTCTCCTTGGATTTTCTGTTGATGGAGTTTCTGTCTTTTCTTTGTCTGTCCAGCCACGGTGGCTATCGCCGCTCATGCTGACTACCCAGTTCTTCTTCTGTTTATTCCAAAACGAACCGCTAAGTGACGCATCACTTCCTGTGCGCGTTCCTTTTGCTAGGAAACCCCGGGGGGGTGTTTTAGAACAGCAAATGGAAAAGCTTTCGTGAACATGGCTGGAGGTTGAATCACGGGCGCCTAGTGTGTCATGTCAGTTGGCAAAATAGAAATGTATTTATAGGAAAACGTGGGGGGGGTTATCACTTTAAAGGAAATTCACCTCGCCGACCACCCACAAGTCCTCACGTTCCGACTCACTTTCAGCCCGAAACAACTCCTGAAACAAATACCATCTGCTGCATTCACCAAAAACAGCCTCGTCTGTCCACTTGTCGGAGAGTGTGTGTGAGAGAGAGAGGGAGGGAATTAGCGGCGTCTTGTTCTCTTGCTCTTGTCTGTCTGCTGCCGAGGCGGTGAGCTGACAGCATAGCAGCCTGGTACATGACATGTATGCATTCCTACTTGCTCTGCTGTTATTAGCACAATGCAAGGTAGCTGGCGTCAGTCTCGCGGGGTAACGCTCTGCTCGCTCCCAGTGTAGCTGACAGGAAGCTCTCGGATGGAGGGACGGAGTGGAGAGAAAGTAGGGGAGGGATGCAAGAGGAGAGGAACGGGGAAGACAGGGAAGTAGCGGGGCGAGGATAGATGAAAGGAAAGGAAAGGAAAGAGGTGAGATGGAATAAATGGTGAGGAAAGGAAGGAGAGGAGGGAATAACAGGTAGGGATTGAGGGAGGGAAAGTAGGGAGGGATGCAAGGGAGAGGAAGGGGGAAGACAGGGAAGTAGCGGGGTGAAGACAGATGAAAGGAAAGGAAAGGAAAGACGTGAGATGGGGAATAAATGGTGAAGAAAGGATGGAGAAGAGAGGAGAGAAAGGAAAAGGGGGAGGGAATAACAGGTAGGGATCGAGGGAGGGAAAGTAGCAAAGGATGCAAGGGAGAAAAACAGGAAGCAATGGAATGGACCGGAGAAGAGAAAAGAGGAGTGAGGTGACGAGAGAAAAGGAAAGGACAGGGGTGAGGCGGGGGTGAAGCAGTGAGGAAACAGGGATAGGAAAAGGGGGGAGGGAATAACACAAAAGATTGATGGAAGAATGGGGAGGAAAAAAACGAATTGGGAGATCAGGACAGGGAGAGGTGGAGGGGAGGAAGTGGGGGGGGCGGGGGCTGTCACCGGCGTCTTGTCATACGTCCAATCATTAGAAATCTGATTTATTTGGCGGGCGTCAACAACGGCGGAGGGTCTCTTCCTCCCTCTCTCACCTGAACTCCTCGCTGCACTGGACTTGACCAAAAAAAAAGATGAGGGAAAACAGAGGCCCTTGTTTTCTCACCCCCGTGTCAACCTCTCACACCCCCCACTCCCTCCCCTTCTCCCATCTCCCTTCATTGCTGTTGGCAGAGCTGTCAGTCAGCTGCAGCCATGGCAACCAGCGCAGACAGGAAGCTCTTGGGCCGGGCCCGCTGTCTCTCTCTCAGCGTCTGGTTAACTCTGCTGCCTGCTGGCCAACCAGGAACCGCCGAGGACGCCGACGGGAGGAAGAGGACAGTGGGCTGATTGCGCAACACATCCCCAGATACTAGTACTATTACTTTACTTGTGATGCTGCTTCTCCCAACCACATCCTCTCTTAGCTTCGGGAATCGGAACAATCGGGATCAGAGAAACCACATAGCAGTGATGTTCCAATTCTCTTGTATCATCCTTTTGCTCAATAAAATCAAAAAAAGTGTCTACTGGATCTAGGCTAGAAAGATGTCAACTGAAAGAGGAAGACAACTAAATATGGAGAAACAAATCGATGGATGGAGATAACATTTTTGGATGATTCGACTCCAATGTGAAATCCGGAGGCGGTATTCCACCCAAGCAACACATTTTTTTATTGTTAATAAAAAACAAATTAATTACACAAAAACATCTTTAATTTGAGAGTAACGCATCACTACCTGTCTAGAATACAAGCACATGTGGCGCAGCAAAAGAATGACCTCTGACCTTTCTAGTTAGGTAGAAAGGTCAAAGGTCAAAGTTTTGCAGGTTAAACTCTGCAAAACTTTACTCCCCCCCCCCCCGGTGCAAAACCTGGTATCGCCACCGCCACATGCAGAAGCCAAAACCCGTATTAACGATCCGGACGAATCCGATTGGCTGAGGCGAGCGGACGCCCGGACCGCCGAGCGTACAAACAGGTACATTTTCTGTAATCAGTGTGCAGCCTTTCGTACCTTTTCCTCAAATTACTCCTTGATGGTTGCCAAATGAATTGTGCAGCCAGCCGCTGCGTAAATGCACGTTGTTAAGCACTCAAGACTTTTGTGATCCCCATTAGCATTCCTTTCCCTCGTACAGGCTAATTGGATTTTCCATTAGAATACACTAGCTCCGGCGGTAATGAGTAGAAACAGTTGTGGCACAAAGAGGCTCTTTGCCCGGGAAAATTACCACGATGCGATGTTTTTGTTGTTGTTTTTTTTTAGTGTTTTCATACGGTCCAAATTGTTCAAAACAGAGCGATGTAATGGAGGGCGAGGCCGCTGATGTCTGTTTCAGCCAGTCACCGAATTAAAGGATTTCACAAAGTAGAAGTTTAAATTTACACTGTACGGTGCCACCTGAAGTTTGAAGTCCACTGTGACAGCAGACGTGCTGTTTAGTGGCAGGATTATGCTCTCTCTCTCTCTCTCTCTCTCTCTCTCTCTCGTTCTCTCACACACACACAGACACTCTATCACTCTTTCCCTCTCAGCGGTGAAGAACAGAGACAGCCCAGAGCTTGCTGTCATCTCATCACACTGTGCAGGTCCGGCCGCGTGTGTGTGTGTGTGTATACGTGTGTGTGTGTGTGTGTGTGTGAGCACTGAGGCCTGGGCAGATGACACCTCCATGCCCCAGTGAGACGGGCGCAGCCAGACAGGCGTCAGAAAACACTCAGTCCCCTTCAGCGTTCGCAAACACCTGACACACACAGGTGTACACACACACACACACACACACACACACACACATATATGCATGCATGACTAGACACGTTTGCAAGCGCACACGCCCACCTACACATTTGTGCACACACACACACACGCACACTCTCCCTTCCTCACACACAGATAGACTAACTTTCAAAAAACGCTCAAATAAAAGTGTGTTGGCAGCATATATGTGTGTGTGTGTGTGTGTGTGTGTGTGCATACTTCACTGTGTATGTCTGAGTGTGTGTGAGACATGAATTCTCGTTATTCAGCAAAAATCCAAACACACTCCAAATGTTGCCGGCCTCCAACATGCCAAACACTTTGATGCGGTTGTGCTGTGTGATGCACGCTGCCTTACCTCGGAGGCCGACAGATGCTGGTAAGCTCTTTCTCTTCCATCCCTCCTCTTTTTTTTTTTTATCGCTCTCTCTTTCTCTTTTTTCTTTCTGCATTCCAGTTTTCTCCCCCCCCCCATACGGCGTCCTGCATAATGAGCCTGAATCATTTTGGGCTTCGTCCAGGAAGTCAGGGAGCCATGTGGAGCTGAGAGGAAGAGGGCGGGGGGGGGGGGGGGGGATTTAGGGAGGAGAGAAGGAAGAAGAGAAGAGAATGAAAGAGGAGTGGAGAGACTGAGGGAGGACAGGATGGAAGAGCAGAGGGGAGTAGCACCTCGCAGCGAGACACTGCCCCGATGGGTATACTGTGTGTGTGTGTTGTGTGTGTGTGTGTGTGTGTGTGTGTGTGTGTGTGCACCTGTAACGCTGCCCACCCCTTATGTGAGCAGCGTTCAGTGATTTTGCGATGCATCCCGGTTGCCTTGCGTGTATCTTTCATGCCCAAAACCACCGAGATGAATCTGACGCCGAAGCCATTTAAGTGTAATTGATCTGAAACGATTTGAGGATGAGGATGAGGATGAGGATGAGGATGAGGATGCAGCGAAGGACCGAACAGCTGCAGTTCCTTCTCGCTTCTGTTGCAGTTTCTTTTGTCAACCCCCCCCCCCCCCCTGTTTTCCCTCGTCTCCCCTCTGCTTAACAGAGCAAAGTGCTTTTAATTTGCCTCTTTGTGAAGACGTCCCGTTTCCCATTTAAACAAGCACCTCGATTGGCTCGCTCGCCCCCAGCAGCCGCGCGGCAGCAAAACAGTTCGGCACCCTCTGTTCACTTTTTAATGGCCTCCTCTTCCGCGGCTCCATCCCCCCGTTTTTTTTTTATTTTACACAGGAGACGAGGGCGAAGCGTCTCCTCAGCATTTCCGACCCTCTCCTCTCCTCAATCTCTCCTTTGCGCTTAATTCCCCTTTAACTGTGTTCGCTGGAGTCGTTAACTGATTGAGCAGTTTAATTAGGCCGGGCGGTGGAGACGCAGGAAGACACACGCCGGGGCAAAACCGCACGTCCAAACAAAGAGAGGAATTGTGACCTGATGGAAACAGATTACATGATAAAAGGAATTCTAAAAAAAAAACGCTGGGGTAACTTGTTTATTGTGCATTGATAAATATGAGTTAGCAAATGTTCGGGATCTGTTTCATCTGACCATTCTCACCATTGCATACATTTTGCACGTCATTCAAAGGAAATTGAAACACAACGATTCCATGCAACTCATGAAACTTTGATTCTATAATATCTGTGGGTCCTTAAAAAGTTTGAAAAAGTCATTATATTAATTTAAGGCCTTAAAAAGTATTAAATTGAGGGTTTCCTTTTGTCACCATCATGACAGGTTTCTTCATGCTGTAGGTTTAGATGAGTCCAGAACAGGGTTAGTAGTACAATATGCATGCGGACTGCTTCACTCAACACAGCTGGACTTCCTGTCCCATAGCAATTAATTTCCTGGTGTCCTTTTTCTTCTTATTCTGACCATTTATAGTTTCATATACTTTAATTAAATATGTTCAATTGCAGAGTAGCCTCATTTCTGAAAACCGATAAGAGTTAGACCGATATATCAGTGTGTATCCCGATATCTGGACAGTATCCACCGGCGATAGGACGTTTTTCCCTGAGCCCTGCCATCTGGATAAAAGACTTTATTTTAGTTTATTCTTTACACATTGTATTTATTCATTAAGTTATTTTTATTATTTATTCATTAATTATTTAGTAAGTGTTGAAAATGTTTTTTTGTAAATTAATTCATCATTTGTCATGTCAATTAGAGGAGAAACATTGATTAAAAAAAAAGAAGAAGAAGAAAAGAAAGAAGAAAAAGACTACTAGCACAAAATATTGGCTAGCCACATCTTCACTACGGAGGTATTGACTTTCAGAAGCCCCCATCAGTCGATCCGTACCTGAACCTGTTCCCCAGAGTGCAGAGAAAAAGAAATTAGTGGACATGCCGGCGTCCGTGGCTGTCTTGCTGCTGGCCCTCTCACACCTCCAGCAGGGGTCCAGCCTCGGGGAATAGGCTGCTATTATAGGTGAGATGTCCTGGGTGGGCCCACAAACCCGGGACTTGGATTACACATCAGTCCCCCACTAAGACGCCCAGCGGGGGGGCAAATGAGCAACGCCGCCTGCCTCCAGCCAACCTGCACTCAGGCCCGCCCCACGGTGCTGGCGGATCAAACGGCTTTAATTGAAACTGTGCTTTCATGCTGGAAGAACATACCACACACACACACACACACACACACACACACACACACATACAGTAATTGTGCAGCTACAAAAAATATGCACCTGACAAAATTAGTTTTGGGTGAGATAATTCCTTGTTCTTTCCTCCCAGTATCATTTGATTCAAGGAAATTATGAAACATGATTTCTCATCATTTTTTCACTTTGTTTTTCACAAGATTTTGAATATGAGACCAAATGACTTCAGACGGACATTTTTTGCAGCGTTACTAACGATCTTGTTTTCCGCGTAATAAGTACTTCTTTGACCCAGCCGCATTACATGCATTACTTACAGGGGGAGAGAGGAGGAGGAGGGAGGGGGGGGGAGGCTCACTGATAGTAGCTGGTCTAACCTCTGACCCTCTAAGTGGGAGCAAGTCTGGGTCAAGAGGATCTGCAGCAGGTCAGGGAACAATAGCAAACACTCTAAACCTCAAATAACAAAAGATGGGCAGTGATGTGTAGGGATGTTCTTAAGAGGCTGACGGTCAGAAATGACGATGACGCTTTGAAGACGTTGCATTGAAATAAATACGTTGAAATAAATACATTGTGATCAGTTATAATATGCTGTTACACACACACGTGCAAAACTGTTTGGGGCCGAATGCTGCAGGAATAACACTCCCAACCACAGACATGCCAGATGCATTGCCTGTTATAGTGCAGGAATGGTGCAAACGTGTATACACGGCTTCACGCTGCATTTGAACTCAGATGCAATAAAAACCTCTGATTGATTTTGGTCACGATTCACTGTGATTAACTCCTACCGGGCTTTGCTACATCATAGTGTCTGTGTGTGCGTCCAAAGTTGAGGCTCTCGTCGCGTTTTTTTTTCTCTCTCCGTTTGCTGATTCTGTGATTCTGGCTGCGTGTTTGATTTCCGCAAAGGCATAGGGGACACGATGTAATTTACGGTTTCCATCTTGCCGCAGATGAAAAATAATCAAATCCAAATAAAATGCAAAGAGGAGGAAGTGATTATCTAAATGATGGCTGCCGGGTTTGGGGAGTTTCATCTGACAGCTGAGCGCACTGTCTTTATGGACAACTGGAGGATAGAAAGGGAGGAGGGAGGGAGGGAGGGAGGGAGGGAGGGAGGACGATGAGGAGGAGCGCGAGCACAAAGGGGTGGTTTGGGGCAAAAAATGGTGACGGGAAGGGGAGGGCGGGCTCACATTTGGGCACTTTACAAGAGGGAAAGATCAATTCCAGACACACACACACACACACACACACACACACACACACGCCCAGGCACTCCTGACAGCCTGAGACAGAGCATGACATTTAAAAGGAAAAAGCTGACATTGACTCCATCACTGTCACGCCGGCTGCCATAAAGCAGCTGCAAATATTAAAACATTTTTCATCTGTGCCGCTCGGGGTTATTGGCACCAGAAATTGTTTTCCTCTCCGTCTGCTGCTGGCCTGCTCTGCCGCAGCCCTCCCCCGAGACCCTCGCCTGTTACCGCGGCCTCACAACATATTGGCAGTTGATGTGAAGCTATCCGTGTACACTTGCCACTCACAGAGTCTTTATCGCCTACCACCTCCCTCCCTCCCTCCCCCCGCAACCCCCCTCGCACGTCCCCTCCCTCTGCAGCAAAAACCCTCCCTCCCCCGGCTCTACTGAAGACACACACACACACACACACACACACACCAATAGCATAAAAGCACACACGCTCAAACACTTCTGTAAACTCATTCTCTTGCTCTCTGGAATAATTGGTCGGACAATGAAAGTACCGTTGAATCACCCGGATAGGGAGCGCTGAGTGTGTGTGTGTGTGTGTGTGTGTGTGTGTGTGCGTTTATGATGATGTGTCAAGTTGTTGATAATACCATTTTTCCTGCCATAGGCATAATCCTTCAACACCCTGACTGATTACGTTTCCATGAAATTGAACTCTCTCTCCCTCTCTCTCGTTCTTCCTCTCTCCTCCCAGAAGACAGAAACATGACTTATTATGTTGTGTTTTAGACAAAACCAATATCCCCTGCAAAGATCTCCACTTAAGCGTCATTTTCTCCTCCGAAGACAGGCGACATCAGCTCGCTTACGAGACCCAGCGAGCGTACGAGCTGCTGATCGCACAGGTCCGGCCGGAATAGATATATATATATATATACAGTATATACACAAATACGCTTTCAGATGTGTGAAGTTGGCCGGCGCTTGAATTCTCTTCTCCTGACACTTCAAATAGCCTCCGAAACAGGAACATCACTTGTCACGAGATGAATCAAGTGCGCCTTCTGTTTTTTCTGACACGTTTTCAAAATGCATTCAAATGTATCTGGTTTGATTGGTCTGTAAATAGAATAGCGCCGTGTGTTTTCTTCTGGAATTCAATCTAGCTATTTGTAAAAAAAAAAAAAATCATCACTTTCTCTCTCTGTTTACCCCCCCCCCAAATATGGTTTCTATGACAGGTTTGGTATTGCGAAACCCGCTGCAGTACAAAGCAAGTGGCCCTTCATTTACATGAAATAGGTAGATACAGTTATGGTGCAACGGCAAGATATCTTGATGCATTCCTCCATTCAGAAGAGTCACTATTAGAAATAAAATAAATAAATAAAAATCTAAAAGTCACTATTAAAAATAAAGTAAATAGTAATAAAATGAATAAAAAATAAATAAAAATCTAACAG